>CM061134.1:51229000-51239917 GCA_030789695.1 Scilla litardierei
GGAGAAATTGGATAAGAGATATCTATATTATAAAAGAGGGATGTTATCAAGAGAAATTGGATAAGAGATATTGGAAAAGAGAAATTGGATAAGAGATATCAATATTATAAAAGAGGGATGTTATCAAGAGAAATTGGATAAGAGATATTAGAAAAGAGAAATTGGATAAGAGATATCTATATTATAAAACAGGGATGTTATCATGGGTTTTTGGATAAGAGAAATTGGATAAGAGATCTATATTATAAGATAGGGATGTTATCTAGAGAAATTGGATAAGAGATATCTATATTATAAAAGAGGGATGTTATCAAGAGAAATTGGATAAGAGATATTGGACATGAGAAATTGGATAAGAGATATCTATATTATAAAAGAGGGATGTTATCAAGAGAAATTGGGTAAGAGATATTGGAAAAGAGAAATTGGATAAGAGATATCTATATTATAAAAGAGGGATGTTATCAAGAGAAATTGGATAAGAGATATTGGGAAGGAGAAATTGGATAAGAGATATCTATATTATAAAAGAGGGTTGTTATCAAGAGAAATTGGATAAGAGATATTGGACAAGAGAAATTGGATAAGAGATATCTATATTATAAGAGAGGGAAGTTATCAAGAGAAATTGGATAAGAGATATCTATATTATAAAAGAGGGATGTTATCAAGAGAAATTGGATAAGCGATAATGGAAAAGAGAAATTGGATAAGAGATATCTATATTATAAAAGAGGGATGTTATCAAGAGAAATTGGATAAGAGATATTGGACAAGAGAAATTGTATAAGAGATATCTATATTATAAAAAGGGATGTTATCAAGAGAAATTGGATAAGAGATATTGGACATGAGAAATTGGCTAAGAGATATCTATATTATAAAAGAGGGATGTTATCAAGAGAAATTGGATAAGAGATATTAGACATGAGAAATTGGATAAGAGTGATGTTATCAAGAGAAATTGGATAAGAGATATCTATATTACAAACGAGAGATGTTATCAAGAGAAATTGGATAAGAGATATTGGACAAGAGAAATTGGATAAGAGATATCTATTATATAAAAGACGTATGTTATCAAGAGAAATTTATAAGAGAATTTGGACATGAGAAATTGGATAAGAGAATTTGGATATCTATTATATAAAACGGGGAAATTGGATAAGAGAAAATATAAGAGATGAGATTTTGAGGGATAAAAGAGGAGGTGGGGAATTTTGCACATACAACCCCGGTTTTTGTATTTTTGCCCATGGACCCTCCCCACACACCCACCCACACTTTTTATTCTCACCCCTTCCGACCATTTTTTTCCAGTTCTTTGAAAATTTTGAATCTTATCCTACTAGGACAATGCTTTGTCCTACGTGACAAGTTTGTCCTAGGTAGTAATGACAATTTTGGGGGGACTTAAATTTTGGGTGAAAAGTTAAATTTGGGGGGAAAACTTGAAATTTTGTGGGAAAACTTGAAATTTGGGGGAACTTGAAATTTGTGGGGGAGAAAAACTCAGCCATTAAATAAACCGTGCCCTATGGGCACGGGTAATGACTAGTCTATATTATAAAAGAGGGATGTTATCAAGAGAAATTGGATAAGAGATATTGGAAAAGAGAAATTGGATAAGTGATATCTATATTATAAAAGAGGGATGTTAACAAGAGAAATTGGATAAGAGATATTGGACATGAGAAATTGGATAAGAGATATCTATATTATAAAAGAGGGATGTTATCAAGAGAAATTCGATAAGAGATATTGGACAAGAGAAATTGGATAAGAGATATCTATATTATAAGAGAGGGATGTTACCAAGAGAGATTGGATAAGAGATATCTATATTATAAAAGAGGGATGTTACCAAGAAAAATTGGATAAGAGATATTGGACAAGAGAAATTGGATAAGAGATATTGGAAAAGTGAAATTGGATAAGAGATATTTATATTATAAAAGAGGGATGTTATCAAGAGAAATTGGATAAGAGATATTGGAAAAGAGAAATTGGATAAGAGATATCTATATTATAAAAGAGGGATGTTATCATGAGAAATTGGATAAGAGATATTGGACAAGAGAAATTGGATAAGAGATATCTATATTATAAGAGAGGGATGTTATCAAGAGAGATTGGATAAGAGATATCTATATTATAAAAGAGGGATGTTATCAAGAGAAATTGGATAAGAGATATTGGACAAGAGGCATTGGATAAGAGATGTCTATATTATAAAAGAGGGATGTTATCAAGAGAAATTGGATAAGAGATATTGAAAAAGAGAAATTGGATAAGAGATATCTATATTATAAAAGAGGGATGTAATCAAGAGAAATTGGATAAAAGATATTGGACAAGAGAAATTGGATAAGAGATATCTATATTATAAAAGAGGGATGTTATCAAGAGAAATTGGATAATCAATATTGGAAAAGAGAAATTGGATAAGAGATATCTATATTATAAAAGAGGGATGTTATCAAGAGAAATTGGATAAGAGATATTGGACAATAGAAATTGGATAAGAGTGATGTTATCAAGAGAAATTGGATAAGAGATATCTATATTACAAACGAGAGATGTTATCAAGAGAAATTGTATAAGAGATATTGGACAAGAGAAATTGGATAAGGGATATCTATTATATAAAAGACGGATGTTATCAAGAGAAATTGATACGAGAATTTGGACATGAGAAATTGGATAAGAGAATTTGGATATCTATTATATAAAACAGGGAAATTGAATAAGAGAAAATATAAGAGATGAGATTTTGAGGGATAAAAGAGGAGGTGGGGAATTTTGCACATACAACCCCGGTTTTTGTATTTTTGCCTATGGACCCTCCCCACACACACACCCACACTTTTTATTCTCACCCCTTCCGGCAATTTTTTTTTCAGTTCTATGAAGATTTTGATTCTTATCCTACTAGGACAAAGCTTTGTCCTACATGGCAAGTTTGTCCTTAGTGGTAATGACAATTATGGGGGACTTAAATTTTGGGGGAAAACTTAAATTTGGGGGGAAACTTGAAATTTTGTGGGAAAACTTGAAATTTGGGGGAACTTGAAATTTGTGGGGGAGAAAAACTCAGCCATTAAATAAACCGTGCCCTATGGGCACGGGTAATGACTAGTATATATATATATATATACATATATACATATATATATATACATATATACATATATATATATACATATATACATATATACATATATATATACATATATACATATAGTCAATAATATGATGTTTTGTCTCTCTCTCATCCTGTTTGTAGAGAGAGAAGCTCTGAGGTCTGTTTGAGGGGCGATTCCTCGCCGGCCGCCGTTGCGGCTGGCCCGGTGGTTCCTGTCGTTGGAAGCGGGTGTCGGTGAGCTCCGGCTGTCCTTCTCCGCTGGAAGACGACTAGCCGCTGCTCGATTCGATACTTCGGGCTATCAGATCTGGTTTTCGCTGCTTCGACTCCCGATCTGATCCTTGTTCGGATTGAGATCTCGATTAAGATCTTGATCTGGTGGCGGTGCTGTGCTTTAGGGTTGCCTTGCGGATCTCTTTTTTGGAGCTGGCCGGGCGATCGATCATCCTGATCTCCGTCGGCGATCTGGATCTGTCTCTGTTCCGACGTATCGAGATTCATCAAGATTCGTCAGTTCCAGGCTTCGGATTAAGATCTCGTCTGAGATCTTGATCCTCGGTGCGTTTTTCAATTCCTAATCTCGTTTTTTTGTTTTTCTGCTCGCTTTGGATCTGAGCTCTTGCACATATCTGGTTGTTGGTTTTGTTTTGAGGATTCTGGTGCTAGTAGACGATATCCTTCAGGTGGGCGATTCGCCGACCTGAATCGACTGACTCTTGTGGTCGATCAAGATCTCGATTGAGAGAGTGGTCCTGTGCAAGGGGGGCAACTCGCCGGAGCTCGTGCTCGACTGCTTGAGACGCTGGGAGGATCAAGATCTCGTAGAGATCTTGGTCCGTGGTGAGTCTAGCACAACTCCTTGCCTGTTCATCTTCCTTATTCTGGGTTTTTCCTGAGTCATTTGTTCTTGTTGAGGGTTTCCATGGCGAATGCTAAAGCGGGAAATATTTGGGAAGGAAATCAGAATAATATAGAGGAAGAAAGCAAAGTTGATGCAGCTGGTGGTTGGCAAGTCGTCAATCGGAGGAAGACTGATGCTGTTGCTGGAGTGGACAAGGGCAAAAATGTGTGGTTGGATGCTAGGAGGAATGGTGGATTGCATAGCAATGCTCGACAGATTGGCAATCGAGCAGTAGCCAGAAGGGGTTTGAGGCCGAAGGTGGAGCTGAAGATCAATCCACAAGCGCCCAAGAAAACTTGGCTCGATGTTTGTTCTGATAGAAGGAGAGTGGCTGGTTCCTTGGAAATGGCATTTGTCCCCCCGGAGACTGATGAAGAGGGCTTGGCTGTGGCCTATATCACGGAGGACCTCCTGGAGGATGCTGTTAAATGCTGGGAATACACTCTCGTCGGATATGTACTTGGGGACGTGCCGTTCTATGGCCAAATCAAGGCGTGGGCTGATCGAATGTGGAAGAAGCAAGGTATGACAATTTATTCAAGAGACAATGGGTTTTTTTTCTTTCGATTCAAGAACAAGGAGGATAGCGAGGCAGTGCTTTGCGGGGGACCTTGGCTCTTCGACGGCAAGCTTGTTGTTCTTCAGTGATGGTCCTCGACGCTTGGATATGATCGGGATATGTTGTCATCTGTTCCCGTTTGGGTGAAATTTCCGGAGCTCCCGCTGAATTTGTGGTCGACGCCTATTCTTAATCGAATTGCCAGTGTATTAGGGAATCCTATAAGCCTGGATAGAGCCACTGCAACTATGGAGCGACTAGCATATGCAAGGTGCTTGGTGGAGATTTCAGCGGCGGAAGAAATACCTCATTGCGTCACGGTGAGAGTCGCAGGTGGGGAGGAGATCCAGGTTAAGGTCGTTATAGAGGGGGAGCCTCCGAGATGCCATTTGTGTAAGTGTTTTGGCCACATTTCCAAGCAATGTTCGGTAGAGAAGGGAGGAGCTCAAATGAAGGCTGATGCTGCCCAGCAGGAAGAGCCCTATGACTGTTCGGCTTCCGTAGCTGTGGGAGAGGTAATTTTTGTAAATGATTCGGTTGTTAATAATGGTGTTATAGGGTCTGTAGAGGGGATTGTAAAAAATACTATAGTGAATAGGGGGCTAGCTGCGACTAGCGGAGGGATGGCCGATTCGGGGCCCTGTAAGAAAAGTGTCACCCCCACCGTGGATTGTACGGGTCATTTTAAGACCCCTGTTGATTGTATGGTTCTTGATAGTAGGTGCGAGGATGGGCCCGGCATAGGAGCGGAAGGGGATCGGGCTGCTAGTAGCCAAGCGTTTACTGTTAAGGCACGTGCTGTAGTGCCCAATGAGTTGGCTACTAGGAAGGCGAGCAATGAGCTGCCTTTTGGATGTAATGACCTAGCTACGCCTAGGAGTGGGCTGGATGTGCCCAATGTAAATAGAGATGTAGGGGAGCTGGCTATACCTTATGAGAAGGATGATGCCACTAAGGGGGACTGTAACATAAAAAGCAATAAGAAGAGGCAGAATACGGAGGTGGCGGTTGCCCCTTCCCCGAGCAGCAGGGGATTGGCCCCCAAAGAGCCAAACTTGCAAAGCCCTGAGACGCGAGCCCCTAACATCAAAACCCCTGTTACGAAAAGTGGTATAAAGGGTAGTGATGAGGAAGGATCGTCTGATTCTGATACTAATAAGCCTGCTACTTTGACAGTGCTAAATGAGGAATGGGTCCTTGAACAGGAGCAGATAAAGTGCAGTACTGCTGAAAGAGGGTTCAGAGGGAGGAAAGCTAGAAATCCTATTATCTTTAATGCTGCGTTGGGTTCCCACAGAAGCTCCAGATTAAATGGAGCTCCCCCCTTAGTTAATCATGACCATTATAGTTTGGAATGCCCGTGGGCTTAACAATGTGGTTAGGAGGCGTGAGCTTAAGGATAGAGTTAAGAAGTTTAAACCCTCTATTATTGGGATCTTGGAAACTAAAGTTGGTGTTGATAATGCCCATCGCATTACTAGGTGTTTCCCGAAAGCTTGGCCTGCCATCGACAATCGCAACGTCCACAGAAATGGCCGTATTGTCGTTTTGTTCGATCCAGCTATTTGGTCGTGTATGGTTGAGAAAACGTCCGAACAGTATATTAATCTGGGGTGTAAAAATACTGCGGGGTTCGCTTTGACGCTCACTATAGTGTATGCGTTCAATACTGCTACTGAGCGGAGGAACCTATGGAGAGATATTGTTGCGGACTCTGGCATACATAGGGTGAACCCGTGGCTTGTCTGTGGTGATTTCAATTGTGTTCGCTATGCAAAAGACAAAATTGGGGGGAGACCTATTGACCATAAGGCGGTAGGGGAATTTAACAATTGTATTAATGACATTGCTCTTCTTGAGCTTAGATCCACTGGTGTTCCTATTAGTTGGAATAACAGAGGCATCGGTATCTCCCGTATTGAGGTGTTGCTTGATAGAGCTTTTTGCAATAGTATCTGGATCCGGGATCTTCCATTCTCCTTTTGTGAATATGTTGAGGCGGGAACTAGTGACCATGCCATGATGATTGTTCATCTGCATAGGAACAAAGCCCCCGATCCTAAGCCTTTTAAGTTCTTTAATAGTTGGACCACATTGCACAATTACTTACATGTTTTGCGCGGCGGTTGGCACACGGAAGTTATTGGGAACCATATGTTTAAACTTGTCGCAAAACTCAAGAGCCTTAAGCCCATTCTTAGGAACTTGGGGGCCGAAGCCAATAGGCTTAATAATGTGGAGAATCTTAAAGGCGAGCTCTCGGCGGTTCAGGCCGATCCTAACATTACTACCGATGTTCTGGTTCAAAACCGTGAGTATACTCTAATCCGCAGGCTGGCTATTGCTATAGATTCTGATGAGAGTATGTTGAGACAGAAGAGCAGGCAAAATTGGTTACATCTCGGTGATCGTAACTCCAAATTCTTTTACACTGCTATGAAAGTTAGGCAGAATAATAATAACCTCAACCACCTTATTAAAGCAGATGGCACTAGAGATGATTCTATCGATAAGCTAAAAATCGATGCGCCCAAGTTCTTTGAAGAGCTTTATAATCAAGACTCCTATTGGGATGTTTTTCCCAATCTTATACCCAAGAGGAAATTAACACCTGATGCTGCCATATGGCTTGAACGGCCTATTACCGCTGAAGAAATCAAAAAAGTTGTATTCCTTATTGGGGAAGATAAAGCCCCCGGGCCTGATGGGTTTAATGGTTGTTTTTATCAGAAATCTTGGAGTGTTGTTGGTGAAGAGGTGACTGAGGCAGTCCTTCACTTCTTTAATACGTCCTGTATGCTCCGTCAGGTTAATCATACGTTTCTCACCCTCATCCCCAAGGGGGCAAATCCTTCTGGTCTTGGAGATTATAGACCCATAGCGTGCTGTAATGTCTTGTATAAAATTATCAGCAAGGTGCTTTGTAGGAGGTTGAAAGCGGTTGTGCTGGAACTCATTTCTCCCTGTCAGGCTGCGTTTATAAAAGGCAGACTTCTTGCTGATTGTGCTCTTTTGGCTCATGAGTATATTCGTGATTTTAGCAACCCTATGGGAGGGCGTGCTTGTCTTAAACTTGATCTTCGCAAAGCGTTTGATAGTGTGAACAAGGGTTTCATATTCTTTATGATGCATCGCATGGGCTTCAATGGAAGATTTATTGGGTGGATCAGTGAATGCATATCTACGCCATCTTTCTCTGTTATTATAAATGGCTCGCCTTATGGCATGTTCCGTTCCAACAGAGGGCTGAGATAAGGAGACCCGTTATCTCCCTACCTATTTGTCATTGTCATGGAAGCGTTTTCTCTCTTAATGGCCAGAAGTATCTGTAAGGGTGATGTGCAGCCTATGAAGAGGAATTTGGGGGATTGTACACATCTTTTATTTGCTGATGATATGTTAGTCTTCTGTTGTGCCAGTGCTAAATCTTTTGAGGGGTTGCGGGGTTTATTGGGCAGGTTCAAGCTTTTCACCGGCCTTGATGTCAATTGGGGGTAAGAGTGCAGTCATGTTCAGTAAAGGGGCTAAAGACCCTGAGCGTATGGCTGACATTCTGGGTGTTCGTCGCATTAATGGGCTATCATCTTACTTGGGTCTTCCCCTCTCTTCCCACTATCCCAAGCCTTCCATGTTTGTTAGGCTGATTGACAAATGTAGTAAGAAGCTGCAGGGGTGGGCTTCCTCACTCCTATCTATATCTGGGCGCATTGAGCTTGTCAGAACTGTTATCTACGGCATGGTGTCCTTCTGGTTGCAGGCTTTCCGCATTCCTAAGTCTGTGTTGAAAACAATCAATAGTCTCTGCAGACGTTTTATTTGGGGGAAATCTTATTTGTGGGCTTGGAAGGATATCTGCCACCCCAAATCTGAAGGGGGCATTGGGCTGCGTCATCTGGCTGACCTCAATATGGCTTATGGGGTTCGATTGACTTGGCGCCTCCTTACTCACAACGGTATGTGGGCCACTTTTATGAGGAATACCTATTTCACTGGCGTCGGGTTCTTTAGAGAGGCTAGCAACCCCTCTCATTCTGGTACCTGGAAGTTTCTCTTACACTGCCGTATGTATACTCGGAATATCATTGGGCGTACTGTCAGGAATGGTCGTTCTGCATTATTCTGGGTTGATAGCTGGTTACCATGTGGGCCTCTTTGTGATTCCTATGATGTTCCTACTGGTGAAGAAGGAAGGAGGGTTTGTGATTACTGGGATGGCGCTAATTGGGTTGTCAGTGATCTTATCAGGCCGATTCTCCCAGCAGTGCCGTGTTATCCCTGGGGAGGATGGTTGGGATTGGAGGAAGGGCTATTCTGATTCTCTTAGTAGTGCTTGGGACGGTACGAGATCCAGGCAGGCTAGATTCCCATATTACAGGTTCATCTGGCATAAAAATCATGTTCCCAAGATGGCTATTGCCCTTCTTAGAGGGATTCAACGTAAGCTTCTCACTAGAGATGTCCTTCTTCATTGGGAAGTGGACACTAGGCCGAATTGTGAACTTTGTCATGATGGTTCGGTGGAGAGCATTGATCATATCTTCTTTGAGTGTGACTTCTCAAAATACATTCTTAGCAGAAGCTTGCTTAAAATGGGTGTTCATGATCCGGTCCCTTCTACTCTAGTGGAGGTATGCGACATTTTCATAAGTAGGTATGTAAGCTCTGACAGCTTGAGTAGCTTGGCCAAAACTATTACTGCAGCTATTGTTTGGCATGTTTGGAGAGAACGCAACAGGAGAATCTTTGAGGGCACCGCAAGATCTAGGACTCAGGTCTTTGATGATATGGCTTCAGATGTGAGGGTTGCTCTATGCTGTATTGATGCTGATCGTGCCTCGGATCCTCTCCCCTTAGCTAATTGGGGGCTTGTGGATAGTAGAGATATAGCCTTATGAGTGTTCCTTGCTGTCATTAGTTGTATATTACTGGGTTCTATGTGGGGGATGAGGGGAGTAATAGAGGGTGACGACGCTTGTGCCCTATCCCCTCTTTACGTCTTCTCTGATCCCATAATGGACCCATTGTATAGATTTGATTCAATATAGATACAAATTTACTCTTCAAAAAAAATACATATAGTCAATACAAGTAGTCACACAATTATAAATATACAATTATTAATATATACACACAATGGTACAAACATATCTATACAACCATATATGTATATTCATCACCATATATCAATATAATATATACACCCAAATACATACATACATATATAAATGTATCCTTCCATATCAATACAAGTATGCACACAAACTAGCCATACTCACACACAACCATATTAAACACCCATGTATACACTAAAAATAAATAAACATATAAACATATACACATACACATATTTATACTACCTAGATACATCAAATACATATTATATACAAATACTAGTATTTCACACTTAGGGATATTACAGTAAGTAAAAACCCTCAAGGGTTGAGGTGGTAAGTTGCAAGCCTTGGAAAGAGATAGTTTGGTTTAAATTCTATTAGGAAGAGGTGTTGTACTATGTGAGATAATAATGGAACTAGCTAAATAGAGAATAGGGTTGGATGTACGATATATGGTATCTGAACCAGTGTACATCTTTGTTATGCATTATTTGTATCTCTGTGTTGGGTTTATTGCTTGTGCTCATTTTTCGCTGCATGATATTACTTGAGATAAATATTGTTGATTAAGTTTAAATTAAGTAAATTTAATTGCAAACTTAGGTAGATAATCTAGAGGAATTTTTATACACTAATCACCCTCCCCGCTAGTGTATATCTGCCATCCATATGATCCCAACAATTAGGGTCTTCATCAAGGCCCGAATTTTTTGGGGCTGAGGCCGGGGCTGACATTAGGACCTGGCCCTGGCCTTAACCACATCCTTAAAAAGTTTAAAACATGTAATTTCAAGCCCATTAAAACATTTGGTTCCATCCCATATGAAATCAAAAAATTGCTCGTATAATGGTAACCTCTTCATTCTCTTTCTCTTTCTCTCTCTAATCAAAACCATACTATTCATTTCCAAAAAAATCTCAATTTTTCTCTTTCTGGTTTCTTCCTTCCAAAAAATCGAAATTCGATCTAAACACAATCTCAAGATGGTAGCCCGCCTCTCTATCGGATTGAATTGTTACTTGTTTTTAGATTAAGATATGATGCACTCATATTTTTCTAAATAATTTCGATTTAGTTTTTTTATCAGATTAGCAATTCTTGCTTGAAATACGATTTGATTTCTAATTTATTCAATTATTTGACTCTAAAGCTTATTTATTCATTTCTTACTCCATCTAATGGCATGCGAAGCTGTTA